>JBAMBQ010005150.1:0-35601 GCA_037044495.1 Stegana nigrithorax | reverse complement strand
AAAATTCCCTGCTGCCCAATGGTGAGATGGCCAAAAGTGGCCAACTAAACTGCATATATTAGTAATGAATTGCATTTTGATGCTTACTATTTGAAACTTTTAGACAATTGGACTAGGCATGTTCGGGTTTTATTATGTACTTACCTTTGAGTAATTTGAATTTGTGTTAAGTTGCTGCCAAAATGTTCACATTGGAATTCTGCAAAGTGAAAAGAGTTTAGATTAATAAAAACGAAAAGTGTATCAACCATAACGAGTAAGTTCCCACACATAGTACACATACTATATAAAGTTTATCCTTTATAAAGATGCTTTTGACGGTAGTGTAAATATAATTTTAGTTTAAAATATCAACTGTAATACATTCTAAATACCAAACGAGATATGACGCTATGAGTGCAAAAAACTTAATTGACAGTCAACAAAAACGCGCATAACTGTCAGCTTTTTCAGCACACACAGCACACACACGGCGCAGTTGGCAGAGCGACAGACAGGCAGCCTGACAGTTCTCACTTAAGTCGAAAAAGACTACAAGTGTCTGAATGTCTGTCTGCTTGACTGTGCTGACTTATTATCGCTGTAAATGAAACCATATTTCAATGCGATATACAACAATATATGGTATGGATATGCGAGTGTGTGTTCGTATATTCATTCCGTTTGTAAACTTAGGACTCGTACTATGTTGTTGAATCAAACTGCCGGCAACCACCCACAACTATAAAAACAACATCAACAACAAAAATCAAACAACAACAGCACTAAGAAGATGAAGAGAAAAAACTTGCAACAGCAGCAATTGTAGTGCAGAGCACAGCACAGTAGTAGCTATAATAGTTAACTCAATAGTTTAGAATCTACACCAAACTATGCCCCCCGCCCCAGCCTTGGTCAAAGCACTGCTCTGCCATGCCATACCAAACCATGCAACAACAAATTTCGCTAATGTTAATGAGCGTACATATGTATGCAAGTCCATATACATACGTGTGTGTGTGTGCATGTGTGTGTTTGTGTGCGTGTGTGTGTATGTGTGTGTGTGTGTGTGTGTGTGTGTGTGCGTATGTGTTTATATAAATCTGCCTACAATATAAATTATGTACATAGTATGTTGCATTTTATAACTACAATATCTGCCACCAACTTGCAACAGCCACAGCAGGAGTAGGAGCAGCACAAACTACTCGTACAATTGTGTTACTGTGTTGTTGCTTATGTTATTGCTGTTGTTGTTGTTGTTTATGATAATGAGCACTACACTCATTTGTATTCATATGTATGTATTAGTGTATATAGAGTAGAAATGGCTGTGTATATATATGTATATATTTATATATGATATATATGTATATCGACATACATATGTATACTATATATGAAGGCATATTGTTTAACATTGCCATCTCGCTTTATTTGCAAAGCGAGAATAGAGTAGGATGGTCCTAGCTGCCGATGCCTCAAATACACACATCGCCACACTACATGAATGCTGCGCGCACTGAGTAATAAGTGCAAGCGGAAGAACGAACCAGCGAACGAATGAAAGGAGCGAGCGAGCCAGCAAACGGGCGAACTTTATGCGCTCAAGCGTCGTCACCATCACCGTCATCGCCACCGCCGCCAGCTTTGCTGCTGCTGCTGGTGCTCTTGCTATTGTTGTTGTTGTTGCTGCTGCTGATAATGATGCAAAATTTATGTATTTTGCATAGAAAATAAAACCTGATTTTCCCAAATGCCGCAAAATGAGTGAGAAAATGAATGAGCGAATGAGGCGAGCGTTGCCATCCGTTTACTAATTTTGTTTTTGTTGTTGTTATGCTTCTGGTTTTGGTTCTGTTTCTGGTTTTTGTTATTCTTGTTGTTGTTGTCGTTGTTGTTTGTAGTGCAGCCGTAAAAAAGGGTTGAACACAACTCGATTGCCGTTGACTTTGGTTTTGTTACGTCTCGTTTTGTTGTTGTATTTTTTGTTTTCAGTAGCTGCTGCGCTCATTTATTTAAAATTTATTTTGCATTTGGAAATTACACTTTAATCTGCATGACTGAACCGACTGACCAACGTACGACTACACACAAACTCACAGACATACCTACACAATAGACAGACGCAGCACGTTGCTCATCTTGGCTGTTGGGTGTTTTTCAGTGGTGGGTATTATTTGGTGTTGTTGTTGGTGGGTGGCAGTGGTGGCGGCGGCGGTTGTTAACTGACCATTATGTGCAATGTCTGTGCGCCATTTGAACGAGTACAAAATTTAAATATTGTATTAAAAAAAAACCAAAAATATTTATAAATAAATTTATATGAAAAACAAAAGTAAATAACAACAAAAAAAAATGGCTAATAATAAAAATAGCAACAAATGCGTGCTGTCGCGATCAGTGCACGTTGCCCAAAGACGCAGTCAGTTAAATGTTGCAATTCGACTTGACTACATTTGGCCGAAATATCAGCTGCATGTGCGTTCGTTAGTTCGTTGACTGTAGCTTAAGTTACTGCATGCCATATATCTGATTTTGTTTCCGTATCCGTTTTCTGTTTGGCCGCATAGTGCATGTATGCGAATCGCTTGCTAGCTACATGCCAACTGAGTGAAAACGTTTTGCACACTCTGCAAAGTGTTTTTAATTGTTGCATGCACGACGACAATAACAACAACAACCAACACAAAAACAAAGTGCATGTCTATATGCATGTGAATATGTGCACGGCTATGGTTATGACGTTGAGTGGCAAGCGCCACAGCAACTCCTCGTATGCCTGCCTGCCTGCCTTTGCAGAATCGAGATTCACTCAGTCAGCAGCTGCGCTCAACAGCAGCCACTCAATTTGCATACTCAAACTGCTGCCGCCGCACCGTCACCCTTTCACCCCTGACACCGACACCTGCTGTCTGCTGCCAAGCGCCAATGCCTCTACATATGTACACATGTTTACATGTAAGCTCGTCCGTCCCAATGTCCCATCCACTCGTACGTACGTACGTACGTCTGCCTGCCCCCGCCTCAGCCAGCCTACACCAGCCTCGTGTTATGCGTTCGGCTCATTTGAGTTCGTTCACTCGTTGGCCCGCTCGTTGGCTCATCCACTGGCAGCAACGCTCACTGCTTCATTTGCATGTGCTTTCAATTTTGAAATTTTTTTGTGAAAAATATTGAAATTTTCAACTCGAAATTTTCGTGCATTTGTATGTTATCATTCGAATTTGTGCCGTTAACTGGTCCAAGCTGTCTTTTGTGTTGCTCCGCTCGTACGTTCGTTCGCTGGCACGTTCGTTTGTTCGTTCGTTCGTTCGTTCTAACGCTTGGCAAGTTCGTGCATAATCGTGTTGATTTGTGTTGTATGTTTTGGATGTTGGCGGTAGCAGCAGTAGCCGTCCAGTGTATCTGGCTTACCATCGGTCGGTTATTTGGCTTTTCGCTCGCTGTCGTGCATTCCTTCGTGCGTGCGTTCGTTACGTTCGTTACGTTCGTGCGTGCGAAGGCATACTTGGTCGCCTTGTGCTCGGCCGGAGGAAGTTGTATGAAACAGCATTCGGCGGTGGAGGTGTTGCTGCTCTTTGCCTTTGCCTTTATCAGTGCCAACACCAACACAAATAGCAATCCTAACAGCAACAGCAACAATAGCAGCAATATCAGCAGAAGTAATACTAGCAGCAGTAACAGCAGCAATAGCAGCAGCAGAAGCGAGTAGCAGCAGCAACAACATCGCCGCTGTGATTTTCGTGGGAAATGCATTTTGTGGAGCTTGCTTCAATGTTTTCGCGGTTCTCATGTGTCACTTTGCATTCTGACCACTAACTCGGCGGCCGTATTTCCGGAACACGAAGCGACGAGAAAATTTTATTTTCACTGCTGCACGCACTCACGTCAACGTATGTACGTACGGAGCTCCACGAAATTTTACGCATGCAACACGGCAAATTGTTGCGAATCTTACGAAAAATAAACACGATAATTGAAGAAAATATTCAAGCTGCAAGACGAGTTTCAAAGCAATTTCGTCTTCTACGGTTACGGATACTCGATCAATTTTTTTTCGTTTTCTTTATTTGTGGAATATGTGCAGTTGAGATCATAATAAAATTCTGCACAAATATTTCATCATATGTGCGTGTGTGCATATTTTTTTTTAAAACGTGTTAAGTGCAATAAAAAAAGTTAATTAAATTAATTTTAAATATATTTAAAATTTTGAAAAAAAATAAATACAAGAATAATTACAAAAAGTTATGCACATAATTTTTGCAATGTACACAGTGAATATTGCGCAGCACACAGCTCAGCGCATGAATCTCTAAGCCATGATTGGAGCCAATTAACTAACGGAAATAAACAAAACTGAATGTAAGTCCCCTGCTTGGCGGCATCTAAGCCAATTTTTAAAATTATTCCCAAACACCTAACTGTCAGTTACAGCTGAATTAAGCTGGCGAACTGCGTTGAGTTGATTATCTTGATTTTGTGTTCAGCAGTGAAAATGCGCGAAAATGCGCTGCCGATCGCGTCCATAAAATTCTTTAGGTTTTGCTATTGCCGACAAAGGTATTTCCAATTAGCAAATTTTAAACGCCGTTTTGCGCATGTTGCTAGTGTAAAGTAAATCAAAATTTAAACCGAAAAAAACAAAAATGTTGCAATAAAAAAAAAAAAATTAAAACGTAATGTTTCTTAAATAAAATTTTATATAAAAAAACGTTATAAAATTAGTTTAATAAAATTATGTAAAACAGTTCGAGGAATTTTAAACTCAAGTTTAAACAAAGGTTCACAATTTAAGCAGATTATGAAAGCTTTAAGCTGGTGCCTAGTTTTTCGTGTTAATATTTTTCTAAACAGTTTTATTCGCTTTTGTTTTGTCTTATATCTATCTTAATGCTATTCAGTGTCGCAAACACACTTGATTACTGGTGGAAGTTTAGTCAAGAGATGTACAGCGAAGGACCCTTAGTAAATTTCAAGTTGTAATTAGAGTTTCTTGTGAATATGAGCTGACAGTTGCCCACCTACATGAATAAGGGAGCATAAGAACTCGCTTAGTATACAGAAGCCAAATTGACAGATTTCTTCATAACTGAAGTGAATTTCATAGATCTTCGTGGAGGGTTCCAATAATTTGATTTGCAAATAACATGTTTCTTACAGCCACACAATATCTTCTAACCATATGTCACAGTGTTTTGTTTATAACAGGAACCCTCTCTTCCATGCTGCTCCAAAAGTAAGCAGCTGCAGTCAAGCCATTATAATCACAATTATAAATATATATAGATAAACCTTTGCTGCCAATCGATGAGCTATTCCTTCAGGTTTGGTTTTCTCTAAAGGTCAGTGAACATACATAGCTCTTCTTTGGATGTCATGATCAGTAACAGAGAATGGCACGATGTCATGTGCTCGATATTTGTTTCCTTTGTAAAGGACATTTATAAGGCAATTCGTCTGATATTTATTATTTATATGCAAATTTAATAATAAATTTATAGTATGCATATATGGGCAATTAAGTACACTCAAACCATTTAATATATAACACATTTAAAATAAATTTTTTACACACTTGCTTTTTTTTATGGAAATTTTATATATTTAATTATTTCTTTTTTTTTTGTGATTTTGCTGTGCTTCATATACGAAATTGGTACTCGTTTTCGAAACGTTTAAAATAAATGCGAACGAAGGTAATAGTAGTTATTGTTGTTGTTGTTATGGTTTTATTAATAATATTAATTAAAATTTAACGTATCAATATCAGACATACACGCGGACAAATGTACAAACAAACAAGCCGACAGACATACAGACCGGCAGACAGGCAGATAAATAGACAGGCAATAAAGCAGACAAAGCGGCACAAATAGGTTTTACAATTTAAAAATGACACCAACAACAACAATAACTGCGAAAAAAGAAGCAATAGCAAAATAACAATGTGAAACCTTGAAAAATCATTGGTGAACCGCACTTATTCGCCACAAGTTGCACCACCAAATTGATAATTCAACGGTTAACCGACTAAAAAAAGGCATTAAATGAAAATGTAAAAATCCCCGCATATGGCAGAAAAAATGCATAACCAAAGTGAAAAAAAAAAAAACAGAAAAACGAAAACAGAAAAATAATTAAAAACGGCATAAACAACAAATGCAGCGCAAAAACAATAAAAAAAAATGTTAAAGGAAAACAAATTAGAACACAAGTCAAGTTGCTTTTGCAAAGCTGAGAGTAATTTATTTTAACTATATTTTGTATTTATTTTGATGTTATTCAATTCTATTTTATTTTATTTATTTGCTTTTTTTTTACTAGTATTTCTCTTCTTTTTGAACTGTTGCGTTCGCGCGTGTGTGCCTGATGCGGACGTACGCAGCTGGGGGGTAATGCCGGGCCAAACGTGTTGTCTACGTGCGTGGCTCAACATTTGGAAGTGGTCAACCAACACGATGACCACAAAACAAAAAAAATAATAACAAGAAAAACAAAAAACAAAATATCAAAATGAAGCAATAACAACAACAATAGTCACAACAATAACATCAACTGCGCAAACAAATGAAAGGAGCGTGTATAAACGCATATGCATTACAAATAAACACAAAAAAGGACAAACATAGAAAATAAAAGAAAAAAAACCATTTAAATAAAATGAAAATATAAAAATACATCAAAATAAAAATAAATAAGTTAAAACATGTGACAATGATCTGCACGGCTTCAGTGCCTAATTGCCTGCAGTGCTTTGTTTTTATTATCATCGTTTTTTGTTTTGTTTTTTTTGATATGCATTGTCTTTTTTTGGTGTTAAATGCCAAGGCAATTGCCGATAAAACATGCCGCGCCTACAAGTAGGCAATGCCAAATATTGGCCGTCGGCCATTAGGTGGTGGGTTCCTGCCTTGCATGTATGCATTTGCCAGTTCATTGTTTGTGATTTTTGTTTTTTTTTTTGTTTTATTTCGTATTTGCAACAATTTTCAATTGTTTTGATGCTGGCGATTATTTTTGGTGTGCATACTACAATTAAAATGTGATTATTAATGCAAATTCGCTAGCCGACGCTTGTCAGACTGTTTGAACGCAAAGCAAACAGATGGGCAAGTAGACTCAGGGGAGTGCTGTGAGTCGGCGATATCAGTATGTAATGCATTACATTTTTTCATCATATTTTTTGGTTTTTTTTTTATGCCTACTTTCTCCGTGTTAATTTTAGCCCATGTTTCATTATGCGACTTTATCGATTAAAATAACAAACGTGCACGTAGCAGTAGCAGCAGGAGAAGCGGTAAAAACAGTAGCAACAATGCAACTGATTTAAAAATGCCTTTTAAAATTAAAAATTGCAAAAAAAAAAAATAAAAAAATAAAAAAAAAAAACAGAAAAACGAATCGGCATAAACAAATGAATGAATTAAACACGAAATCTCATTAGGCTTCTGTCATGAAAATATATAAAATACAAATAAAAACAAGGAAATTTAAAGAAGCATTCAAAAAACTCAGTACGTGGAAAGCAACGCACTGCAGCGAATTAAATCTCATTTATTTTTTATATCATACAAATTTCTGACATTTTTTACATACGCACTTTTTGCACATTTTATTTTTATTCTCATTTACTCATTTCGCTGCGTTCTTTTAATTTATTTTATTTTATATTATTTTATTTAATTTGCCTTCTTAAATTCTTCTTTTTGTTGCACGTAGCAGTGACTAATTCTTCCATTTATTCGCTTCAAGTGTTGCTACCTGCCGACCCGTTTTTTAAGTTGCCGATGATAATTAAGTGTGCTAAGTAACAACACCAAAAGTGAAAAAACCAAATAAAACTACTTAGAGAAATATATTTTGCAAATAGTTTATATGAACTTTACTATGTAATTTGTCCTTGTCAGCTATTGTCTGGGGAAAAAACTGTTGCATACTTTTTCGCCAACAATTGCGTAACGTCCACTTGGGTCTTGTTCACTGGTAGTAACACCGCTTGGTTTAGATGAACTTTCACAAGGTACTGTATTACCGTGAAGTTTAAAAAAAAATGTAACTTTTAAATTTGAGTAAAAACTTTTGATACCTATTTTAAATACCAAATTCGGTATATTACAATATATATTAAAAAATTAACTGTCAGTGTTCGACATTTTGTTACTGAAAATGATGCATTTTGAAAAATAAACCAGTTTCTTCAGTTCAATATGAAGGTATGTTAGCTGCGTGGCAAAACGAATCTTTTCTGTCATTAAAACAAAATTTGTACCTACATAAGCAAATATTAATTGAAGCAAGAATAATTATTTCACATACAATACGAATTCCAATGCAGGAGAAAAAATACGAAAGTATCTAAGGTAGTGTGAACTGAATTCAACTACAATTAAAGTTTTTATACAGTTTGTAGCTTTTGTTTTTTAAAAAGTTACTGCCAATAGTTTTAAAACTAAAAAATTTTGGTTTATGCCAAGATCACATTACGTCGTCAAATTGTCTGGTAACATTATTTTTCTGCAAAGGTTCTGTACTTAATTATAAATAACTAATGCTTATATTGGTTTGGCAATGCTGTCGACTATTTTTTTAAATGACTGCATTCTGCAGTGAGCTTTGAATTATTTCAGTCAATGATTATAATTTTTGCGCTGCATTTTTGCGATAATTTATGTGAATAATGCCGCGATCAGCATGATTTTGCTGAATGGTTATCTGTTTAGAATACAATATTTATAATAATAAAATTGGTCTTCTCTTTCAAAATAACTGAAGAATCCTGGATAAATGGCGACCACAGGCAAGTCTTTCCTAGTGCGCGCATAATCGCAGGTCGAAGCGCATATTGCACATATCCCACTATTAATTATGAATACAACAACCAACTCAATCCGGTTTAAGCCCAACGCAATCAGAGTAAATTCTTCTTTATTGGTTGGCTTACGAAAATTAAGTGATGGCGAATATATTTCAAAGTAGCAGTGGCAAACAGCAGCAGCAAGACCCGCAGCAGGAGTGAGGGTAGCAGTATAAAATAAAAATGGCAGCCAAAACCGACAAATGTAGGCAGTTTGCGTAGTTGTTGCTACTGTTGATTTTGTTGTAGTTGTTGTAAATGTTGTTGTCAGGCAAATCCCGACATTAAATTGTCAATAATTTAAATGTACTGTCATTATTTTCGTTGCATGCGACAAATAATAAAATAAACAACAATATTAAAACGAGAAAAGGATAGCAGGCCAAACGGAAAAATTCTCTTTTATATATTTTACTTACACTAATTAATAAATCCAAAATGGACAAAAACAAAAAAATAATGAACGAAAAATTTAATGAAGCATGTGCGACATTATGTGGCAATGATGGAAGGTTAATTTGTTGCACTAACGCGCAACAACAACAAGAACAACAGCAGCAACATATACAACGTCAACAATATGCAAACAACACTTCACAATTCAAGCCAAACCAGACCGAGCCAAGCAGTGGCAAGGCGAGGCGAGTCGAGTTGAGTCAGGCAAGTCTAAGCGACAGCAATGGGCGCATATATTATGCAAGAATGTGTTTGTTGTTGTACAACAATTATCGTATAACAAAAAATGCGAGTTTAAAACGATGCAAAAAAAAAACACAAAAAATGAAACATCGAAATGTAGTCCCGACATGCGTTGTCACATGTTACAAAAACAAAAAAAAAAAAAAAACACAATATTTTTATAGCACACTTCGAGGCGTTGACGTTGACAATGGACTTTTGGTTTGGCCAACATCAACCCCAACAGCAGAAGTAGTAGCAGCAACAATATCAACATCTACATCTACATTGTTAACGACAACAATAACAACAACAACACCAAACACAAGCGACACACAATTAATAAGAATTACACGATGTTCGTCGGAGCCGACGGCAGCAGCAGTTGCTCGCGATAATGACGTTGGTGGTGTTGATGATTATCAGAATAGTTGCATGCTGCTGTTGCTATTGTTGCCTTTGTTATTGCCGTTATAGTTGTTACAGCTGAGTGGGCGTCAAATGCGCCCAGCCGGCCACAGGGCTGAAAGTGCTAATGACTTAATAAATCATCGAATGTGCAACAAAGAAAATGCATGTAAGCGGCTACGCTGGCTGCCATGCAATTGCTGTTGCTGTTACAGTTGTTGCTGCTTCTGTTGGCGGGATGTGCCAGTGGCTAGTTGGTCAGCATACGGTCGACCCACCCAAAAATACATAATTCAATAAAAACAAAAAAAAAAAAAAAAATCCACAAATTCCTTTAATCCCCAATATTCATTAAAATATGCCCGAATGCACATTGCAGGATATGTCGACAACCAAGCAGCAGCTGTGCATGTGGATGCGTCTGTGTGCGTGAATGTGCTTGTGGCAACGCCGACTGCTGCCGTTGCTGCTGCTGTCCATTTTTGTTTATTCGTTTGGTTCGGTTTGGTTTGGTTTTGCATTGCTCATCAAGGTTTTTTGCAGTTTCAATTAAAAGCATTTAAAATGTGCCCAGCAACTGTTCCTGTGCCTTTGTCATTGTTACATCCTCGATGTTGTTGGTTTTGCTGCTGTTGTTGTTATTATCGTTGTTGGTTAGTTTATTGTTGGTAGTTTATTAACGGAAACAAGCCGCCATCGCCATCAGCAATGCCATCACATTGCCAGGTGATTATGTGTTTTTTCCATTTTTTCCTCTTGTTTTTTATTTTTATTTTTTTATTTTGCTGCATTTTCGTACGCGTATTTAATGCTGCCTCTCCCCTTCACCATGTCACGTCACCACGCATGTAACACACACGCATAGCTGGCGTTTTCCATTTTGTCCATTTGTCGGCGGTGTTGTGCTTAATCAGCAAACTCAAATATGCCGCTGCTGCACAAATATAATATCATTGCTGCCTTTTGTTTTAATGTTCGTCTCTTTTGTTTTTTATACCCTGTACCAAAAAATGATAAAGTTTTGCAAATGTATGTAACAGACAGAAGGAGGCGTGGCAGACTCCACAAAGTATATATATTCTTGATCAACATCGGAAGGCGGGTCGATCTAGCCATGTCCGTCTGTGTGTCCGTCTGTATGAACTCACGGATCTCGGAAACGGTTAGATTTACAATTACCAAATTTGGCACGAAGACTCTCCTAATCCATAGACATAACGAGTTTTTTTTACGATATTCAACCTATAACATATAGCTGCCATAGGAACGATCGGGCAAAATACCACATTTACTAACAAAAACCCTTTTGTTTTTCAAGATATCGTTACCAAATTTCGAACTTAATAATTTGGGTAATATTCAATTATATTCCTTAATATCATAATAATCGATGTACTATAACATTTAGCTGCCATAGGAACGATCGGCCGAAAAATAACATTTACTGAGAAAAACTTTTTTATTTGTTGAAATATCGTTAAATAACTTAAATACAATTATAAAATAAAAAAGATTTACTAAATTTTGTATAAGGTACAGGGTATTCTATAGTCGGGTACGTCCCACTATAGATCCTGCCTTTCTAATTTTCATTTATTTTTATTATTTTTTCTGTTTTTATACGATTTTCTGGTCGCGCATTCGCTTGAGATTGGTTTTCCTGGGTTTTATTTTTGTTTTTGTTTACGAAAATGAAATCGATTTGCTGCAGCGGTCACATTAATCGCGCACAAAAGGATATCACCCGCACACACGTCCCCTTGCACATATGCGAGTTTACCATATGTCCTTATCCTTCTCTGAATATGACTTTAACTCCTTTTGTTTTCAATATGGCGTATTCATATGGTGCAAGCAAGGATAAATGTGCATTGCATAAGCACATAATGAGCTCGTGCACGATGCTTTATTAAAGCGACAGAAGCAACTTTCTGTTTGTGCAGCCGCCACTTAAAGCGGTTTAATGGTGCGTATACTTAATGAGCTGTTCGACTCTTAAATGACACAACGACAAATGCCACGACAAGCACAATCAGAAGCAGAAGCTGAAGCACAAATACAAGCATAACTGCCATCCAGCAACTGAGCTCAGTTGGTGCTGAACACAGTTGCCCGGCTGCCAGCTGGCGCACATGTTCTTTGATTACCACTTCATTACCAAATGTGGCATTGTAAGCAGTCGCCCAGCATAACTAATTAAAAGACACTGTTACCAATTTCTGTCAAGAGACATGCCATGGATCGGAAAAGTAGATAGCGTAGACAGGCGGATCGATTTTTTTCCATTGATCTAAACGTGCTAATCGGTTTGCACGTTTTGAATATTGCAGTAGGTCTGTCTCACATCACTCCGTGTTTTGCGTTTTCCGCCTCAATAATATTGATTAGCTTTGCCATTTTCTATACTTCAATTTTGCTTATTGCCTTGCAATTGCCTTTCGATGCTGATCAAGAATATATATACTTTGTGGGGTCTGCCACGCCTCTTTCTGCCTGTTACATACATTTGCACAACTTTTTTGGTGAAGACGAAGAAATATTTACATGGCGCATACATGGCTGTGGACATGACCGTGTGCATTAAAATTTGCATATGCACGAAGTGCAGTGAAAGCCTCAGAAGCAAACCACGACGCCGAAGAGCCAAGACTGGGTACGGGTCAACTGCCGAAAACCCAAACGCAAACCGAAGCAAATCAAACACAATACGGCAGAAACGACACGAAACCAAACGAAAAGAAATTAAAGAAAATGGAAGCACCCAAAGGAGCAGCTAACAACTTCATGCGTGTAACGGTAATTCGTCAAGTTTCCACACCACGGACGGCTCATGCATCGTTATGCCTGCCACTTATGTCGGCCACAAACCTCAGCCTCAGCCCCAGCCCCAGCCCCTGTCTCTGCCTACGCTCCAGCCTCAAGCGCAGCCATAGTTTCAATCGCAGCCGGTCATGGCGCAACATTCAAAGCTGGGTTCCACTGAGTTCAGCTGCAAGGAAACTGACGAGACAAAAAAAATGCAGCAGCAGCAGCAACAGCAGGATCGGGAACACGTTTCGTGGCCTCAATGTTGGCCTCAAAATAAAAAAAATCGCAGCAAAGAAATAACAACAACTGGCCCAAGAAATGCAAAAAAGGCTATAAAAAATGAAAACCAAACCCAACAATAATATGGAAGTCAAAAAACGAGCAACGAAATACGAAAGGCATCCAAGCGTGGCTTTGCATATTGTCAACAAGTTTGGCAGCTCATAAAAAACTCACACAATGCACAAGGATGCACGCAAGACTTGCAGAAAGACCAGGCTGGCGAGGTAGGCAGGGAGGCAGGAGTTTGGAGCGTACAGTCCGGCAATGAAGCAGGAAGCGTGGCTGACCGGATGCGCGCACGAATGCATGCAAAGGCTATGAACGTGTCTGGGACCGTGTCCATGTCCATTTCCGGGTGCGCGTGGTAGTCAGGTCGGCCTGCAGTGGTTTGCATTTTATTTGCCACGAAATTGACCGAAAAATCGAAGAAAAACACCGAGTTCGGCCGTTTCGCCTACGACGATGAGGCATTCAACATGCGTCGCTAAAAAGTTGCAATGCGAATGAAAATAAAAAAAACACTCTTACACACTCAAACACACAGGCACATTTATGGTAAACGAAAATGGGCTGCAGCAAAACAACGAAAAGAAATTGCAATAAGGAAAAAAAAGGCAACAACCGCGCAACAACAAGAAAAGTGACGACCGGAAGTTGGTCACGGAAGTGCGCGTTTTTTCCGTTTTTTTACTGGCCACGTTTCGCGTGCATCGCACGCCTGCAGTTTGGCCAACATGTCGCCATATTGGCCGTCGCCACTCGCCGCACATCACATGCCACTGAGTTGCGTCCGTGCCTTGCCATGCCATGCCTTACGCCATTTTGTCGTCTGCATATGCAACTGAAATGCGTTTGTTATTTTTAATTTTTTTTGTTTTTATTGTTGTTTTTTCGATATTGATTTTTGTTTTCGTTGTTTTCGCAGGTTTCACTTGTTTGTAAAAATAAAAAAAAGTGGAAAAAAGCAGCAACAATAAAAGGCAAAAGTGCAGTTGAAGAAAGGCTGGCAGAAAGTTGACGCAGGCAGCAGCCAAACGGAAACCGTACAACTGACCAAATGCGTTTCCGTGAGCTGCCACATCGTGCCATCTCCTCAGTGCCTCAATGGCTCATTGCCGCGCTGATCTCCCCACTGCGTGACCGCGTGTCACGTGCCAATGACGGTTACGTTGACGATGACGCTGGCGATGACGATAACGATGGCGATGATGGCATTGTTGGCGCTGTTGATGATGATCTTGGTGATGCTGCAACAATCTTTGTGGTGGCACGAAAACTGTTTCAGTTGCTCTTTTACTGTTTCTGGTGCTTTTGTTGTTGTTGTTTGCATTGCTGTTGCCGATGTTCGCTGTTTTGTTGTTGGATGTTGATGTTTCTGTTTCTTTTGTTGTGTAGTTTGGCTGTGTGTCTTTTTGCAGTCGAGTTTTATTGTAGTCTATTTTGTTGTTGCTGTTGTTTGGTTTTTCGGTAGTCCCTTTTGTGCGTTGCACTTTTGCAACACGGCTCTGTGTACCGACGATTGCATGTTACCCTTGCATTGTGCGCACTGCCACCATGCCGCTGCCCGCTGCTCGCTGCCCGCCGCCTACTTGCGGTTAAACAATTTTGGTTTAACAAATTTTTTCATCGTGTTTATTTTGTTGTGGTTGTTTTTTTTTTTTTTCTACGGTGGGGTGTTCATTTTGTGCTTTTGTTGTTTCTGTTTGACTTTCGCATCTTTGAAATATTTGTACTATTGTTGTTGCTGTTCTCATTTATGTTGTTGGATACTTATTGCAGTGGCGTGTTGATTTTTATGTTGCCGTTATTATTATTGTTGTTGTTGTCGTTTGCACATTGTTGACAACTGTCACTGTTGCTGTTGTTGTGTTTTCGTTTTATTTTTACTTATTTATTTTTATTTTTTGTTTTAATTTTGCCAATTCGCTTTTACCGCTACAATTACCGTTATTGCGCAAACAGAATGACATTCAATATCCGTTGCTATTGTTGGTTTAAATTTTATGCTATTAATTACATTTTTTTCAGTTTTGTTTCCATTATTTTATTTTCTTGTTTTGTTTATTTGCTTGGTGTTGTTCTCAACCGAATTCGTAGACAGACAGGCTAAGTTTCTTGTGGCATGTTAATAAAGTGTTTTCATGTTGATAAAATCACAACAATTGCATAATCGCTCGGACATGTGGCGGTCAGTTATCCAAAAGGATACGGGCTAGAGGGTAACAGTTGGGTTGATCGGGTGATACTGCGATTTATATCAAGTAAACCAATAATGGAGCACATCGTAAAATCAATGTTGGAAAATCATTTTATGCCGAGCACTGCCACTCTGTGCTGTGAGCTGAAAGCTGTGTCGCATAATAACTATATTCTGTCACTAATTCACGTGGTTAGAAAACACAACTCTTAATAACCTTTGATACAGTTGATTAGATTGATGAACAGGTTTAAGCGACAATTGAATTTGTGTCCATTAACTTCGCGTGACAAAAGCTAATTTATATGCCATGTTTCAGTGATTCGCATGTTCTTGTAGGGATCGGCAGCAAGAATGATGAATTGTAATGAGAAATTTGTAATTAGTTTGAGCCTAGTTCAGATTAAAACTCTCTATCTCTCTCAGGCATTTTTAGGGAATAATTTCATAATGACCCATTCTTTTTAGACTAATAGCCATTGAATGTGTTACTTATTTCTATTGCATATCAAAATTTGCGCGGCCCAAAAAGTTATGGTCAATATACATAAATATACAGACAAAAATATATTCAAATTATTTTCTTTTAAATTTATGGCAATTAATTTTATTTCTTTGCGTCATCCCTTTTCTGATCTGCCGCAGTTAGTCTTGGTTAATTTTGGATGATCATTTAATTCATTCACTGTGCAGATGCCATGGAAGAAAGTTCTTGGTCGTCAAGTGAGAGTAGAAGTCTTTTGTTGCCTTCTTTTGTTAAAATATTCTGTTGCTTTTCCGCCTACAATAATTTTACTGATTTTCAAAGACATTCACTCCGACCAGGACTACAAGAAAAAAAAAAAAAAATGAAAGGCTAAGTGTACAGCGGGAAGAACCGCTGAAAAATTAGGAACAGCTCAGGATTATGGTGATAGAGAAAGAATTGCACAATAGACATTTATGGATCCCGGACTATAAGACTTATTATGATGGTTCTATTCTATATGATGTTGGGCTGCAAGTTTAGCCCCAAATGTCCAAAAACTATGTTTTGATAACATCCTTAAGTGCAGTTCATTTAATAAGGGTGGACCAGCGTCTAAGTTGGATAATTCGTAATAATATGGGTCAAAGCAGGTTAGCAAGGCCCAATTGCTTTCAATATTAAAAGTTAATAGTTTATGGATCTAATATTTCTTATGACTTACTCAATGTGTGTAGCTGGCAATCGAAAATATGTTATTTATATTCAAGTTTTGCCAATATTTGATAACTAGACAACAAGCAACGACTGGCAGCAGGCAAAAATAAATTACATAAATGCCTTGTTTTGAATTGAAGTCAAAAAATTCCAAGTAAAACAGCCAACACACACAAATTAAGCCTAACTGAGAGCTAAACTGAAAAACGGCAACAACACAAAATAATAAAATGACAAAAAACTACAAATCAACAACTTATAGGTCTACCAATATTATTCCACACAACTTCAATGCCACAAAACGTGGTTAGTTTTTGGGTAATAACTTCAAATCCCTGCTTGCTGCTGCTGATGCTGTTATTGTTGTTGTTGTAGTTTTTGCCATTGTTGTGCCAGACGCCAAAAAGCCGAAGGAAAAAGCCATAAAATATGCGTAATGCATTTGTGGGCGGAGCAAACTGCGGGGGTAACGCAATGAATTGAGTGCAAAAATCGAGAAATATTCAATCAAAACTAATTTGCTTACATTCGGTTCGATTTAGGTAGGCTGCAACGAAACCACATCGAGATAAGTGTCGATAAAATTGGTGCTTTCGTGGATAATAAAAATGAAGAAAAAAATTAAAATTTTAAAACAAAAAGCAGCCTGGTCAAGTTTTTGAGGCGATAAAATTCTTTTTGACAAAAATGAATTAAAAAATTTTATCAATAAAAATTTTTAAAATTCATGAAAAAATTAATATATATAAAAAGGTATCAAAATATTAAAATGGAATTTTCAAAGTAAACACTCATGCACCCAATTGACTTTATTTAACGCAAGCACGCAAAATTGCATGCAGACGCTGAATTCAGTTCACTTGACTCCGTTGAGTCATTTGATGCCGTTGAGTTACTGTTTGAGTGGGTTTGACTCTGCGCCGTTTGAGTGGATTGTTCCCGTTGTGTGGTTTGTGTAGAAGTGCAAAGGGTTAAAAATAAAAACGAAGAAAGAAACGAAAATTGGTGTCTGCAGGCGAAATGAGTTAGTGGCTCCCCAGAGAGTTGCCTAGAAACTGTTAACTGTATATGTGTTTTAATTTGCTAATTGAGAGCATGTGTTCACACGTTGCAAACTGAGTGTAACAGCGAGTGAGTGAGAGCGAGCGATAGTTAGATGAATAGTGAGAGAGAAAGCGAGAGATACCGAGAAAGAGAGAGAGAATGTTAGTTAACAAAACTCATGTACTCACGTGCCATGCATATGGAAAGTGTGAAAGAGAACGATAGAGCACGCATGAGTATCCGATTGTGTGAGCGTGCGATAGAGAAAGTGCGAAGAGTGAGTGCGCGCGTATGAGTTGAGACTAATTAAAAACGGATGCGGATGTAGATCACACACACATATATACACTCATAAAACGCCGGTAACTAGCAAATCGAGAGTGTTGCACAACACGGCCATACTGAGTGTGCCTTCGAGTGAAACGCAGAATATGAGTGACTATATGAGTGATTTAGCGTGTGTGTGAAAAAATAAACAAAACAGAAAACAAAAATAAATGAAAGTTAAACAAAAATTATTCACATACTAACACCGGCGGTAGCGCAAGTTGTGGCGGCAGCAGCAGAAACGCTAAATAAAACTCATTGAGGAAGTACAACAGACTCACAAAGCACTCACGCTCACGAACCTCGCTAGTACATACATACGTATATACACGGACGACACATGAAATGCTGTGAAAATTTTGCGAATCCGTCCGCAAAATATTGAATCCAATGAAATTTCGGTTAGAGTGAAGTCGTCAACACCATCGTCATGCGACCGAGATAAAACCGAGAAGCAACCGAGAACGAGCCAATATGCATCCGCCACTCTATGTGTGTCAGTCCAGTTGTCTTTCTATTTGTCTGTATGGTTGTCAGTTTGTCTATCGGTTTTCCATTGGACCAACAACAACAACGACACATACATTACATACATACATATATGGCCATTCTTCGCTTTCAGCGGCACTGGCCATGATGGCTACTCTCATGACAAAATCTCAACCATAAGCTGCTCAATGTCTTACCTCAGAGCCAATACTTTGATGGTTCCACACTCGCCACGCTGAGATTTCGCATTTCGTTTTGATTTCACTTGCTTAACTGTTTTCAACATATTCATGTTTTATATAATTTTCACTTTTATTATGATATTATTTTTTTGTGCAAGAGTGAGATAACTTTTCCGCGGCTTTTCACAAGTATCATATTCATTCGAAACATTTGGTGTTATACAAAGTTTATCGCGTGAAATTTTTCAGTTAGTTTTTTTTGAAAAACGTTTGTATTGCGACATGTGCATTTAAATGTGGTCAAATGTACAAACTAAGTAAAAGTAAATTGTTTTAATTGGCATAACCTTTCGAAAAAATTGTAAATGATTGCCACGTGGAGATGCTGAGCATGTATCGCTGTGATATCAAAAGGCGTTTGTCCTTGGGGCGAATAGGTGTTCACGATTCTGAGAATTTTCTGTACATTTACTCTTAAAATATTTACTTTGTTTGATCCTTTCCAAGTAGATTTTAACAACAGATATTTTAAAATATTTTTTATAAAAAAAGTTGCACATCAATTGAAGATTTAGTAATTGTTCCGCAAAGAAAGTTCTGTTCGCCACGCATTGAGATCCTTACCACTTTTGCAGTTTTGCTTTCATGAAGTTCAGTGAACATTACATAAACTTAGGTCTGTTAGCTAATGCCAAGCTCTACTTTGCACTTGAATTATGCTCTTTTTTTTTTAATGTCATTATCATCCATTAGCGGAATGCTCTCTTTGCACCTTGAAAGATATTTCCAACATGAAATCATTAAATATCTATTCAAAAGCCTAGTTCCCGTTGCTACGCCATGGTGATGATATGCAAATATTACACAAGTATAGCGTGCAATAAGAGATTTCGGCTTCGCGACTTGCTTGTGATGAACAAATCGACAGACACGCGGTGCCAATGCTTTTGCCTTAGCCACCCAGTTGTGCGTCAGAATAAAGTGCATAAATGATATAAATAAATAAATTTAATTACCATAAACAAAGGCGAACACTCGCATATTTATAAAATCATAAACGACAGCTACAACGAACAATAACAAAATAAAAAACAAAGAAGTACAAACAGCAACAGAAACAGAAAAAAAAAAACAAAAAACGAAGACCAGCGCTACGCACACGCAACGCACGACACAAGTCATAAAAGAACGCTTAAATCAAAGGCGGCGCATGCAGGCAAAGCGAAAGAACGAGTGATGCGGAGAGACGTTTAATTTAATGGAGAGGCATATGGACGGACAAGCAAACAAACAAACGAGCACGCTAATGAATGAATGAACGAATTACGATCGAATACACGAACAGACAAGCAGACAAATACACGAAGACATGAAGATGCGAAGATAACACACGCGCAGATCGAGTTATGTAAGAGCACGAGGGTTGTGGTGGCGTTTTGGCTTGGGTGGTCGGTTGCCGTCTACTTTCTATGCGCATGGCGACTGATCAACATTAATAAAAACAGCAACAATAATAACGACAACAAATAAATTAATGGTGCCACCCAGATGTGTGGCCGCTGTTGTCTGGGTAGCTTAGCTGGCTGTTTATTTTTCAAAATGTTTTTGTTCTTTGTTTTTTGTGCATTTTGCTGATTTTGCAATTTCTTTATTTGCCTGAATGAAAACGCAACAATAAATGTCATAATAAATAATGGGTGAGAGCCTCCTTTTGATTCGTGGCCTCTCGCTGTCGTCGTATTTGGTTCTATCAAAAGCGAAAATTTCATTTGCTGTTGCTTTTCTACGAGTAGCAGCAGGCAAGTTAAACACGTGGCTGATGCAATGACTAAAAACAAAAAAAAAAAAAATCAAAGGAACACTAAATCAAGGATAAACGAATACAGGAATATTATGTATGGCTTAACTACTGAATAATGATAGCGATTTAAATTGCCTGGACAGGTGGCATGCGCATTTAAATGTTGCATTGAATACAAAAAAATACTGCAGCATAGGAACTGGTCAAAGCATATTTGCTCAACACGATTTAAACATGAGCTAGCCAAAGGATGGGTGAACGACGACAAAACATGCAGCAATCAATCAACTAGCACAAGGATCTAACCATTAACGGTTTATTATCACCTCAGACTTAGGCAAGCAACCAAGCAGGCAAGCATCATGTGGCCGTGCAGTGTGTAGAGTTGTCAAGACTGGCATGGCAAGTATGCCAGCCAGGATGCACAGGACAACATACAGACAAAAATCTGCAGTTAAAGGCGTAATGCATCACTGCGTGAAATACCTTAAACAAAGCAAGAGGGATAAGGAATGCAATCGACCCGAATGACAAGGGAGATAGGCAACGACAGAGGGAGAGAGAGAGAAAGAGAGAGAGAGAGAGAGAGAGAGAGGGAGAGAGAGAGACAGAAAAAGAAAAAGAAAGAGCAAGAGAAAAAGAGAGAGATAGAAATAGATAAAGGAAAGATAGAGAAGGAGAGAGTGATAAGAGAAATGTGACAGGATGGGATGTAGAATGAGATGCGTGGCTGTCGAAAATCGGCGGAGGCTGTTGAGTAGTAGAAGCAAAGGCAACGAAATTTAAGTGCAATATTGCATTTCTACGGCAATTAAAATGAATTTTCCGGTTACTTGACACATTACATAATTTGCATTTCCGGTGATGACACTTTACGCATTCACGCACAGACAAACGCAGGCGGACGGACACACCCAGCATGCAGATCTACGACGACGACGACAGGCATGACGACAGCAACAAAATCCAAGCATAATACTCATGCGAAAGATTGTGCAAATGAATGAATGCTTGAATCCATAGACAAATGGATGGATGACTGGCTGGCTGGTTGGATGGATGGACAGATGGATGGATAAACGAACAGATGCATGCATGCATGCTTGCATGTGGTTGGAGTAATGGAGAATCAGGCAGATGGGCGGACATGATGTACAAATACGTAGGCTTGGCAGTCATCACGCAACATAATGACACTGAATGTTGCATGCAATAACAATGACAACAAAAACAACAACAATAACTACATCAACACAAACCGCAGACACATGCATCGTTGCAATGTTGTACACTCACACCCACACACACATCTACTTAACCCCACTATCCACTCAACCAACAGCACTAGACAAACCCTCCTTCCAGCGAGCGATGTTACACGTAGACGAGTGCCAATCCTTCCAACGCTTTCATCTAGCAAGTAAGATGGCCGAGTTATTGCCTTGTCTTGTACGTTGTTCAACCCCAAAAACCCCAAGCACCTAGGAAGCCATGCCCCACTCCGTGCTATCTGACACAAATGCAGTTTGCTACTGAGACCAAATCATGGAGTTTAACAAATTAAATGACTTCTAGTGCGTACATTGTTTTGACATTCCTGTCAGTCGACGAGGGCGCCCATGGTCACTATGGAGCTCAACTGGCATGGGATCTATCTGCTGCACACGGGAGACCGTAAAAATATTGTTGACACTTCAATCGCTGCCAAGAATATGAACAAGAACTGAAATTGGTGTTGATTGCTTGCTTGCCAGGTGGCCTCGGCATAGCCTCAGGCATCCCTGTTTGAAGTTCGAAATACTTTAGTCATTGTGTATTAGAGTGCGTTCTCCTTCTTCCTCTCCCTCTCCCTGTATAAGGAAATATTAAACAGTTGACAGCTGAGTTAAACAAACATACTCCCACTCTTCCTTGTCACTACTCGTCCGGCTCTGAGGCTTCCTTACGATGCAATGATGTGTTGTCCAATGCAGAATTTCCTTTCAGTCACTCATACTGTAACCTCTCCTCGGCCTGTTACTCTGACTGTAAAGTTACCTCTTTAAGTTCGGCATTTGAACTCCATTCACGTAGGATGTGACTTGGCTGAGGCGTAATTTGTGTTAGTATTTTAATGAATTTCATTAACATATTTATATCGCCGCTGCGTAGAGTAATTGATAAAAATCTTTACATTGCACACATTGTACGAATACATTCAACTTCACGATTGGAGTCTCAGTACTTAATCTAATGACTGCTGTGGCCATAGCTTGGTCACAAAAGTTACACGTTCAAGGCAAGTAACGATGCAAGCCGGTGACGGTGAATCTCCAGAGGTGCCTTGAATAAAGTGGTTTTGCGGTGAAAATTATAACTCGTTACCGGATCATGTAAAACAAAAAAATTGATATGCCTTTTAAAGGTGATGCATTTCTCGAGGTAATCAGGAAGAGTTTTTTTCGCTCAAAAAATCACGTTTAATTTGGTATTAAAAAATAAAAATAAATAAAAAATTAACAAAAACTCTTCCTGAATACCTGGTGATTTATGTGAAGAAGTAATGTTCAAATTTTCAAAAGGATCGGTTCAGTAGATTTTGAGTTATAATGTTGACGGACTTCAAAAATGACGTTTTCGGGAAAATCGATTTAAAGTTTTTTATACGTTCAGCTCAGGTATTACGGCCAGTCGTTTAAAACGCTTTAACTATGTTAGTTTTAGTCGGATTGACTTAAAATTTGTACACAATATTCTTGACATATTGTTCATTCAGAAAAGTTAAAGTAAATCACCAAACCTAGTGAGGATGATTGATTTAAAGAGAGGAAGTACATCTCAAGATTGCATTTTTTGCACTGTACATAAACCTCTTTAGAGGCCTTGGAAACATGGCAAGTACAAATAACTACAAGGATTCGACAATAAACTTATGTGGGTTGGCAGCAAAAGTCACCATTACCCAAAAGACGTGAAACACTTAAAATTGCAACGACGATTGCATGTTCAACACCAACAGTAATAACAACTTTGACTACCACACCAAAGCCAACAGCAAGAACAACAAAATAACAAAAAGAGACTTAAATTCTTAAATCAACTAACTTTGTGGCAGAAATTTTATTTCCTTTTGCTGTGAACACGCAACACGCAGCCTACAAATCTGGCGAAAACACAGTTGAAAATCTTCAAGTTGAAACCAAATAACCGCAGAATCGACCGAGAGCGAACGAGATAGTTAAACATATATGGGAAAGGGTGCAAGAGAGAGATAGCGAAAGAGAGTGTGTGGAAAGTCATCAACCATAAATTGATACACAGGGCACACACGTATAAGGCAGCAGGAAGGGGGCAGGGGATAATAGGCAAGAGCCGCAGCCGCCTTTGTGCTGCCACGCCCACATTGCGGAAGCAACAAACGAAAGTGAAAAGTACAGCAACGAGACATGGCAGATGCAGACGTAGACGCATGTGTATGCATACATCTGCAGAGAGAGATAGTGAAATAGAGATCGTGAGGGAGGTATGTAGAGGGAAATGTGTTGCATAGGGCAGAGAAAGGCAAAGATTATATTTTTCGTCTAGTCATGTCTGGCACGGTAGCTGCTGTTGCTGTTGTTATCCTTGCTGCTGTCCTTGCCGATGTTGTTTACAAAATGCAACGAAATCCTTCCGGAGGATGCATGCGTGTATGCGTACGCTCAGAGGAGCGGCTGGCAGTGAAAGCCCACATACGTAGGAGTGCGTGTTGCATTCTTTTAGCCAAAAATTAACCAACAATGCCAAGTTTTCGGTCAACTTTGGTCAATCTGCGGCAACTGTGGAGGCGGCTTTATGTGTGCGTACGCACTGCAGACGCCAAATAGACGGAAATTGAAAGGACGTTGCACCAAACGAATGAATGAACGAACGAGCGACTGAACTAGTGGATGAGTGCTCTGTCAGGCATGCGGACAGACGGACAGGACAGGAAAGGACGTGTGAATGCACACAGCACAGCCGCACATTAGAAGTCGTTAAAGCGAGCCGTGTTGGATTTCTTTGGACCAGACTCAATGCTCAGCCTGAGCCATAGTACCAATCGCAATCGCAGTTGTCATGCCAATGGCAGAGGCAAGAGCATTAAAAGTCGTTGTTGGGAGTTTGCCATTGTGAATGATGCTGTGGTGGCATGTACAGCAAAATTCAAGCACGATGATGACATTGTCGGTGGCGACGTAAGTAATGGTGCAGGGCCAAGTCGTTGCCTTCGACGTGGCAGTCATTCTCACCGTTGTTGTTGTTGTACGTATCGCTGTTCTTGTTCTTCCCTTGTTCTTTTGTTCTGTTGCTGCTGCTGCTGCTGCTGTTAGTCGCTTGTCGACGCTGCCCTCAAAAGCAACTCGACTTTTGGTCAATTCGAGGTTTCACTTGTCACACGGTTATTATTGTGCCTGAGCCTAGACCTAATCACGCACACATCCTAAGTTTTGCAACGGCCGCAATATGCCCCATGTGTTCCTATTCGTGCTCGTGTCCTTTACGCGTTTTCACTGATGAACGACGAGCAAAAATGGCGGGCGAACTATGCCACGCAACGAAAATGATGGAGACATCGCCAAGTGACGCTAAGCAACGAAGTGGACTGCGTACTGAGTGTTTTTGTCTTGCAATAATATTATGATTGCGCTGTTGGCGCGTGTCCTTCTGGCAACGGCAAGCGGAAATGCATTTCATGCCGATTACAATGTAGCACAAAGCATGCTCTCACGCACACGCATACTCACATGCACATACAAGAAAAACTCGTTTCGGTTTTTCAGTTCAAAGTGGCGTAATAAGTCTCGTCATCATGTCCCCGAGCGCCTCGACGCTCCCTCGCTGCATTCACCATTGGGCCGTTGCAAGGAAATGCGCTCGGTAGGCGTTTAACATTTTTGAGGTTACTCTGGGTGTTGATTGGATTTTCTTGCTTCATGTGTGTGCGGCTCGCACTGTTTGCTCAAAAGTGAAAAATTGCATTTTAAGCAGCTTCTGTTGCATTGCCCATCCTGCCTATTCTGCAATTGTACTCCTCTTGCCCATCTAAGCCCAGCTCGAACACTCCCATCGCATCGCACCGCATTGCACCGCATCGGCTCAAGGCTGTCGAAAGGCCTAAAACTGAATTCGTTCTTTGGCTGCTGTTACATGTTTCTATTTTTGCAGTTTTTGTTGTTGTTTCCTCTTTTGGTTTTTGGATTTCTGTACTGTTCGTTTGCTGAACGAACTACTCGACGGTAGTTTTTACTCCTAGATGAAGTCGTTATAGGCCAACTACAACGGTGACGTTGATGGCCGCTGTTGTTGCTGTTACTTTTGTTGTTGTTTTTGTGATTTTTGCTGTTGCTACTGTTGTAGTTGGTATTGCTGTTTGTTGGTGTTAATGCGGACATGTAACGTGTGTTGTGCTTCGGTTAGTTTTGGTTCGGATTCGGTTTGCTTTGCTTTGTCTTGGTTTGGTTTTGGTTTTGATTTGGTTTCTCAAATATACTCGTTGAGTGGCTCGTTTGTGGCGAAAATTGTGTGCTATTAGCACTAAATTAAGTTTACGAAAACAATTTTTCAAAATGCGTTTTGTGCGAGATTTGCTGTTGCTGATGCAGTGCAGCCAATTTTACATGCAGTTTATGCAGAGAGGTGGCTTGGATTAACTTGTGACTTACCCGCTTGCATTTACAAGCATAAACTTCTGGTGGGATATCTTGGACTGCGTGACTAGACTTTTTTTTAGATGCATTCAAAACATAAGTTTACTTTTTATTTTCTTTATTGCTGTTTTGGGCAATTTCCTTTCGGCTTTTCCTAGCTCATCTTCCAGTTAAGGAGTTTTGCCGATAGACTAAACATCCCTTTTTTTATTTTCTTATGAATTCTATTTCAAAGAAGAGATTTTCTATAAAAATATTCATTCAAGATAACCCATTTCTAAAGTCATCGCATTCAACTATTCATACGTTAATAGGTCATCTTCGTTCGTTTTCAGCACAATTCTCACATAGTTTCTATATGTGACCAATAAAGCTGAAACTACGTATATGTGCATGACACTTCGCATCTTATATCTCTGTCATTTTGGCTGTATGGATCCGTCGTTGCCTGCCTTTGATTTGACATTTAGTTTTGTGGTGAGTTTATCAGCTTATTGCTGCTTTATTTCTACAGAACCTGTAAAATAATGACAATATGAAAGCCTATGAATGCAGCCAGTTTTCATTTCGAATCTTAAGTGCTGAATTAATTGGGTCTAGATGAAGAGACTTGTTCTTAATGCGTTGCCGGTTACTGCATGTTCGTATCGTCAAGTCACCAACTCAAGTTTGCTGCAACTAATTGTAGGTTCAAAAACGTTGCAAGGCTTCATTAAAATTGCAAACCTTAAATCACGTACCTCGGCCATGCGTTCAGCCGTCCGGTCCAGATCGCTGCGGTCCGATCCGGTCCAGTTGTCCTTGCCATGTTCGTTTGTTGCGCCACGCGTTGTCATGCAGCTTAACTATACTTCATTTGCGGATGCTGTTGCTGCTGAGCTGCTTTCATTGGCATCGTTGCCGTGCCGCAAATCAATTGTCAACCACTGAACGAACTTTGTAGCAGCACTTTTCAATTTTCTCAACTCAAACACTCGTCCATGGGCGCAGCACACACCACCAGCAGCCGTCGAATGCCGAATCACTATTGCCATGATGAAGGACTTTATTGCTTGAAACGCCAGCGACAACAATTTCTGTTGCAGTTGCAATGGCTGGGCCCAATGCACATTCACTTTTAGATTTCAATGACTGGTGGCTGTTACTGTGACTGTGAGTGTGACAGTGCCAAAGGGGGTAACGGAGTGAGTGACCAGTGTCAAAATGATTGCGGACTCATGGGTGAGAATTTGCGGTTTGATACTTGCATATTTTGCCACTTCATGCGCGTTCCACATCCTCAGCTCTGGCCTCCACCACATGCACTCCAAATCCAACAAAATATCCTTGCGCCTAGCCATGTGCACTTCTCACATTCGTTGACCGCAGCACTAGACAGATAGCAACCGTTGTCATTGTTGTTGATGGTCATGTAACAACAACTGCAAATTTCCTATTGTCAACTGATTTCGGTACAGGCACAATCACGCAGTGAAATAACAGACAAAACAGCAAAACAAAAAAAAAAGATGAAAAACTGAATCCCTAAAGAAATTTATAAATTTCGCGCCATGTTTTATTCATGATTGACGTGCGTGTTCGTGCATGAGTGTGTGTGCCACACCCACACCGACCTCTGTCTGTATGGTATAAACACACACTCAGCCAAGTAGACACGCTCCACCATCTGCACACTTTGACATGGTGTCATGCTAACCGATAAAAATTACTTAAAAATGCCGCAGCTCATGGTTGACTTTTGGCCAAAAGGACATACGCGACAAAAACGCAGATAAAGCGAAAAAAGCAAAGCGGCGAACAAAAACGAAAACGACGGAAAACAACAATCAAAGAGAAAATGAAAGAAAAAGAAAAGCAACAAAAAAGAAGAACATGAAGTCCAACACAAGGCCAACATGAAAAAATTGGCGCGTCGTTTGCTCGCTTAACGTGTCATTGTCATTGTCCTTGCCGTGGCAGCAGCACCCTGCAGTAGCACCCAGCATCAGCACCAACAGCGGAAATGCTGCGCCATTTTCTCATGCGACGTAAAGGATGTTGTTTTTTTTTTTCTCCTCCCGTTTTTCGCTATCGCGCTCTTGTTTGCATTCTTTCACTTTTCATGCGTGTGCTGGTGTGTGTGCGTGTCTGTGTGTAAGTGATTTTGGTTTTCGTTTTTTGCAGTTGAACATACCACAAAAACGCCATTTCGGCAGTTGAACACCGTTGACTCCTGCACAGTTTAGTCCGACTCCACCCAGTCCACGCCTCAGTCGCTTGCGCCGCGTCATGAGCGGTTTGTCACCTTTGGCAGCGTTTAAAGCGCACACCGTGCCGTGCTGACTGGCCGTGTCTCGTTTACGTTTACGTTCATGCTATGTATGCCAAGTGTGCGAGGTGTGCGTCTCGTCCTTGTCTGCCGTTGATGTTCAGTTTAGTTTGCTTTATCAAAATGCATGGTTTTGTGACTTCCGTGTTAAGCCATATCGCGCCGCCGCATGCTCAATCCATGCTACTGTTTTTTTTCTTTTTCTAGTCATTGTCGTCGTATTTTTTGTTGTTATTATCGCTAGTATCAATAGCTGCGTAGCAACAAACTGAAGCGGCTGGCGCCGCTCGCCATTCCGCCGCATACCAAATGTCGCACATGTATCCTTACACGTCCTTTTCGCTTGAATGTTGGAGTTTATTTTTTTTATGCATTGTTTCTCCTGCTTCACAGCTTGGAAATTGTTTCAATTTGTGACGTTTACTTTACGTGCTCTGAAATTTTTCACAGTCAAACGTGTTCCTCTGCCTGTTGTTGCTTTTGTTGTTGTTAATGGCTATGACACTGTCATTGGCAGTGACCCGCTAAGCAAACTAACTGCAACTGCTTTGATGTAGTTAAATTTTAATTGGACTTTGGCTACCGTTTTTTTTTTTTGTTTTATTTATTTATTTTTTTTTTTGTTTCCATTTTAATGCTTGGGTTTTATGCTTTATGCTTTAATCACTTTTTTTCCTTCTTTTTTTTTTGTGTTCAGTTTGTTTGCAACCCCGTCTGTGGTATTTCATTTATGCCGTCATGAGCTGCCTTTACACCAGCACCAACAGCAATAGAATCAGCGATACGCTAATCCTCATCCTGGCCTTTGTTCTCATTCTTTGTCATGGAAGAAAAGTCGACACTAAAATCAGCTGCCCAGTTGCTAGCCATGTGTGTTTTAGTATGCTACATGTCGATATTATGGAATTTAAAATATTACATAGACAAAAGTTGTTGACCCTGATTCAAGTGAAACAGAATGAAAAACATTTGCATATAAAACTAGAATGGCAGCAGCTTTAGTTGGGCGCACCCGACTTTAGAATACCCTGTACCCAATCAATAATTAAAAAGAAAATTTGTTTTCTTTTAATATATTGTATGGTCTAACCGTTTTCGAGATCTGCTTGTTCATACAGACAGACAGACGGATATGGCTAGATCGACTCGCCTTTCGATGCTGATCAAGAATATACATACTGTGTGGGGTCTGCTGCGCTTCCTTCTGCCTGTTACATACATTTGCACAACTTTAATATACCCTTTACCATTTTTTGGGACAGGGTATAAAAAGAGACGCGCCACTCCTGTACCGTGGCTCTAATACATGAAACATATTTAAATTAGCTGCTATGCTGGCTAGTTGGGTATGATTTAATTTTGTAAATTCTTTTTTTTTTTTTTTGTCAATATGTTTGTTGTGTTGGGGTTTTTTTTATTTTTTGTTGACAATGAAAAAGTAAACCGAATATGTCAAAAAAATCCTAATATGCGTCTTCACCATTTCTTCTTATTTTTCAGCTGGAACTAAAAAAACATTATTTATAAAAAAAAAAAAAAACAACGAAAAAATCGTAAACTGTCAACTAAAAAATAATAATATTTGTAACAACACCCATTGTAATAAAAGACAACAACATTGTGCGTTTAAAAAAAGTCAACGCGGCATACCATCACTATTATCAGCAGCACTTTCATCAACATCAACAACAACAACAGCAGCACCAACACCAACATCAACTCCAACACCAACAACAACATCATCACTTTCATTATCAGGCGCAACAACAGGGAGCAGACATCAAAATGCATTTAACAACAACAACGACAACGAACTCAACAGCGGCGAATGCTGGCAGCAACAACAACAACAATACCAGCACCAGCAATAATAACAATAATAATAACAACAACAACAACAGTTCAAATAGCAACAATACAACAAATGGCACCAACAACAATAGCAATAATAACAACAACAATTCCAACAACAACACAGATCAGAACACACCGCCCACAGCCGCCCAACTGTTGAACGAAGCTTACACGAAAATGACATCGGACATCCTAGCGGAGCGCACGCTTGGCGACTTCCTCACCGAACACCCGGGGGAACTGATACGCACGAGCAGTCCGCTCTTCGTTTGCACAGTACTGCCGCCCCATTGGCGCTCAAACAAGACGCTGCCGGTCGCCTTTAAGGTCGTCTCACTCGGCGACATCATGGACGGTACAATGGTGACGGTGCGTGCCGGAAACGATGAGAACTACTGCGCCGAGCTGCGAAACTGCACAGCCGTGATGAAGAACCAAGTGGCAAAGTTCAACGATTTGCGTTTCGTCGGACGCAGTGGACGAGGTAAGTTGCACATTTGCAGTTTGCGATTTTTTTAAGCATGTGCATGTGTCATTATTGGAATCCTGCTCAAGATTACTCACATAAAATTCAGAGATTATAATATATTTCAAAATTTGGTGTCCCGCATTCTTAACATTGTGACAACACTTAAGTAACTTCAGTCAATTAGGAAAATCCAAATCATCAAGTTCGTTAAATGAAACAGAAGGTTCGATTAGACGAAACAGAAGGTTCAGTACAATGGAGCGCAGAGCTTTAGAGTAGTTTCTGTCAAGACTCACTGAGTTCCCAACTCTGTTTCCATTTTAGCATAAAGCGCCTTAGAGATCTAGAGACGTTCGTAAGGTATTTAAGTAGATCCTACGTAAATTTTTATAGGGTTTATGTTCATTAATATGATTGGCTTTGAATCAGGTTTTCACACATCTTTTGCCATTTGCTGTATGCCATTCATTTCATCTGAGGTGTTACTTTGGACAATACTGGTCTGCGGTTTGCGGTGTGAAGAAGAATGCACTTCTTCTTCGCTAGCCATAGGAAATATGTGTTTTGCATTTGTATGATAGCATTTGGAAATCGTTATCCGTATTATTAATGGACCATAGTAAGACCATGGTGACATCATCAGACAAGATATATGTCAGATTTAAATTTAATACCGATTTGCACCGTGTTTCGCACTTAAACAGCTAATCACCTCAAATGCGTGTGGACACAGAAGGGCGTGCACCATGGCTATGCATTGCCATGGCCAAGGCATTGTTCATGTGTCCGCTTTTATACCTATTCACTCAGCTAATGCCAACCCCTTGCTGGACGCGCGCCACAAAGGCGCAATCAGAGTGCACAGGATGTTGCTTAGGCTATGAAGCAAAAACAAAAGTTCAAACAAAAGCTTTTTAATGGCAACAAAAATTTGTGTTGTTTCTTGTTTTGTACGCCTTTTTAGTTGTAGTATACAACAAAAACTACAAAAATAACAAAACAAAAAACCAATGAGAAACATTTCAAGTGCAAAACTCGGTAAAAAATCCACAACGGAATTCTTATTTGGCGTTTAATTTTTTCTGTTCCTTTTCACGTTTTGTTTTTATTTTCACTCGTTTTTTGTTTTTAATATCCTAGTCACTGGTCTGCTGTGCATTGTTGTTGTTATTATTGTATAAGGATGCCACTCAGCATTGTTAACAACTTTTCAAGTGGATGACGATTAGAGCGACCATTAGTCCTTTACAACAACAACAACAGTAGCCTACTAACACTTGAGTCCTTTCTGGCCACAGTTTTGTTTTTGCTTTTGCTTTCGCCCTTTGTTTGGTTTTTTTTCCATTCGTATCTCGTTGCTGTGGTTTTGTTTTCCCCCCTATTTTTCTTTCAGTCGTCTGTGCATTTGTGCGAGCGTGTCGCAAGCCTTCAAACTGGCAACAAAAGGACATGCTAAGCTTGGCAGCTGCTATTGCAAACATTTAAACGTACAAATGCAATTTTGGCAATTTTCATGTTGTCTACACTTTTCGATCCCTGCTTCCCCTTTTCCTCTCGTTTTATCGTTTTCTTACTTGCATTGTTCGGTGAGCAATGAAGGCAACAAAAACAAAAAAAACAAAACATTTAACGAGAAGGCAAAAGTTTTGTGTGAAAAATTAAAATGCAATGAAAAGAATAAACAAAAAACGTGTTGATGACAAAAAAAAATAATAACAGCTTACGAAGAAAAAAAGCCATAAATGAACTGTATGAGCAGTTGTTGTTATTGTCTCAGCTTGGCTATGTTCGCACAGCGACTCCGATAGCAGCAAATGCGCCAAAAGGATGCGACGAGGGATGCGTTGAGGCATGCTCCGTGAGGTATGAGCCCTGCCGAGAACTCGGAACAATTTGTTCAATTATTGTGGCGCTTGTTGAGTGAAAAGTTTTATGCGTTTGCTTTCATTAAACACATTCTTCTTCGTATTCCCTTTTTTGTTTTTTTTTTTTTTTTGTTTAAATTTACAAATTTTTTAAATTTCGAGTTTTTTATGTTTTGTCGGCGTTGTTCTTGCGTAGGCAAAAACATGACCGCTTGTTAGTACAAAAGAGTCAGCAGAGTCGCTTGATTTTCATTGTTCATTTGCGTAGAGCATATTGTGGTTTCTTTTTCTCTGCTACTGCTTCTTATACTTTTGTCGCTTAAATTAAAATCGTCCCCAGAAAAAAAAAAGAAAAGATAACAACAAAAAAAAAAACCAAAATTGAGCGACAATTAAGAACGAAAATGAACGGGTAAAAAGAAGAAACGTGAAAGCGCGAGTCAAGCAACAAAGCCATTGCGGTTCGACCACAAAACCAAAGCCTCAATCGCGCCCACAGAGTCGTCAACAATGAATCCGGCAACGGCGAATCTGCATCGACATTTGCCAGCCGCATCGTCATCGTCATCGTCAACGACAACAACAACAACAATACAATACGACAAAAATTGTTGTAAAACTCCGTTGCTTTGGCCTTTGACGTTGGCCATGACATAATCAGACTTCATGCGAGACTCCACCTCCCGCACTTCAGCTGTTAGTCGTTGTCCTCGTCGATGTACCCTGCCCATGTCGATGCCCTGCCATGTGGATAGAATTTAGTGCATATGCCGCGCATATTTTGCAACACAATCGCCATGCGTGTATTTTATTTTTGTTTCGTTTGGTTTCCACTAATACAGACTGCTACACGCCCCTACTATCAGCCACGCATACATATGTACGAACGCCCGCTCTCGCTTACGCATCGTCCGCTTGGTCATAGGATTGTAAACATATTTGCCTATGCTTCGTGCGTCTATTTACCCGTACGCTACTCAAATTGAGCGATACGGCATTCCTTTTGCAACGCACAAACACACAGACGCTTTACACCATATCTACCGTGCACACTGGTACACGGTGTCTGCTAATCGCGTTGTGTGCATTTGTTGTCTGTCTCTGGTTCACTGCTTTGATGTTTATTTTCTTTGCTCTGCTTTGTTTTGCGTATACGCAACGTGTTTACGTATTTTATTTGTTGCATACTTTTGTGCGCATTGCTAATTTCGCCGCCAGGCCGTACGCGTAATTTTATTGCTGCCATTCGTCGTCGTCGTCGTTAGCGTCCGCGTCAGTGTAAGCGTCGTTATCATTGCGCTCTTTGCTATTGCCTGAAGTTGTTGTTGGCATTGCAAATTATCAATGCATGGCCGCAAACATTTCGATGCTTACTTTTGCGCGCATTCGATTTGAGGCAAATGCGTATGCGTGATTTATTCGCCCGTGTGCACATTCATGCGTGTATGCATGTGTGTGTGTATGCATTGCCACTTAATTGAATCCAGCGCATTGCGTGCTTCGTCTCTATGCATTTTGCATTTCTAATTTAATTTATTTATTTATTTATTTATTCGCCGCCAGCAAAGCGGAAGTTTATGCCAATGCGCTCATTTCCTGCGCTGTGTGTTTATTTAATGGAACTTTGTTATGATTTTTATTTTCATTATTTCGCTGATTTCATTTTTTTATGCGCATTTTCTCGTTTCGTTCGTTTGTTTTTTTTTTTTCTTTATTTTTGTTTTTTATTTATTTGGTTTGTTCATTGTTTGCGTGCAGCTTTCTGCTTGACGCGTTTGCAGTCCGAACAGGAAGTGTTTTTGCTGCTGTCATGTGCAGTGCGTGTGCATGCGTTAATATTTCAAAAATGTCACGTATGCGTTATCTAACAGCAAAACGCATACAATGCGTTCCGACACCCGACTGCACTCTGCGTACTCCGTGAAATGCAGGCGCAGTGACTTTGATGAGTTGCTTGAGTGTTGCGAACTCAATGCCATGCAATCTTCGGTTGACTTTTTTTCTTGTTTTTTTTTTTTTTTTTTGTTTTTTGTTGTTGCTGCACGCAATTTAATTATAATCATTGATTATATTTCGATTTCTCCATTTGGCGGCAACAGCAACAATAACAACAAAAACAAACAACACATTGAAAATTGCAACTTTAAGCGTTTAATTAGTAAAATGTTATCCGTATACACTCACGCACGCACGCACCTTAACATCCACATGTGCCCCAACTACGCTTAGAAAATGCATTATAGTGCCTGCCAGTGATGGCGCGGCAGCCTTCGCTGTTCTGCACAGGCTACTTTTATACACCAGCTATCCCCATAACACAGCACGCTGATACGTCAGCTTTGAGGTGAGCTCATAACGGGCACTAAGACTCAACAGATACCGCAAGTTAAGCAGCTTACTTAAACGACTCAAGTTGTCGAACAAACAAGCAAAGCATTCGAGACTTTCGAAATGCCTTGGAAGAGGGGGTAGCAAAGAGGGGACAATGGTAGGCATCAAAACTGAAGAAGTAACGAAGTGAAAAATTATTTACACAATTTCATAGCCATTTAGCGTTAAAACCCAAGAAAACAAAACACCAAAATCAACTCAGCTAAAGATAAATGAAACGATTTTGACTTTATTCTGCTACTTTTTCAACTTTTCATTTTTTTTTTCACCATTATGTTTCTTCTTGTTTTTGTATTTCATTGCCACCTTATTTATGTTTTTTTTTTTTGTTGGGGTTGTGGGGGCCCATGCACATTTTAGCGCAACAGCCATGAAAGTAGGCAAGACAGTGTTGGGGTGTCGAAAGGAGGCGTTAAAAAGGACAACTTGGCAAGCTCAAAGTGTTTGCCTAAAGGGCGTTGTTACCAGCATTCCAGGCATCAGACATCAGGCAGCCGGCAGGCAGAGGCAGCTCAACTTGATTGAGCGCATTAAGCGGTGACTACTTTTACCGGGGCGGACTTGCCTTTGTTCGTGTTTGTCTTTGTGTTGCTGTGATTGTTGTTGTTGTTGGTGTGTTCATAAGGATATCATAATAAGCTACATTACTGAAAAAATGCTAAGCAAATTGTAAGCCAAGATGTTTGAAGAGCAAAAGAAAGAAGGGCAAGGCGCAAGCAAATAGAAAGCAAAAGAAATGAAAAGCAAAGAAAAGGAAAACTGAACCCAAGGACATATTTGTTAAGCAACAGGAAACCCAGTGAAAAATTGTGTGAAAAATATTACAAA